>VWZD01006857.1:454795-468533 GCA_013396695.1 Sakesphorus luctuosus
TGGTGGAGATGTTGATCTAAATTATTCACGTTGCTGCTGCTGCCGGCCGGACTCCCCTCGCCGACCCCCAGTGCGGCGCCCGGCCCGGGAGCCGCGACCCCCCCCGGGCCCCGCTCCGGGCCCAGGCCGCTCGGCAGGCTCGGCGCTTTGCCCTTGCTGTTGTTCGCACCCGCCGGAGCCGCTGCCACTTGCGCGGCCATGATCATCGCAACATTGCGAGTCCGGAGAAACTGGTGCTGATAAGAACAACTATTAAAAAAATTAAAGAAAAAAGGAAAAAATCGACCCCCACGCTCAAAAAAGGGGGGCGAGCAGAGGGGTGGGGGGAGGGAGAGGAGAGGGGCAGAAGGAGAAGCGGCCGGGGCAGGGACTTGACTGAGCCCGGAGTATCCCCTGCGGGCCGCTCCGCACGCACCGAGTTACAGCGATTTCCCTCCCCGAGTCCGTGGTTGAGGTTAGAAATGGTAAGAACGCCTTACGGTCCGTGCCCGTTCCCGCTGTGTGATTTCATGTTGAAAGTTTTTTTGTTCAGGTTTAAATGAAACTTTTTTTTTCTCCTCCTTTCCTCCCTAACCCGGATATGGGTAAACACACGTCTGCCGGAGCCTCGCTGGCCCAGCATGGCATGAGCGAGCGAGGGAGCCAGCGCCGGCAGCCATCGCCCCCTCCGCCCCGATCGCTCCCGCGCACCCGCAAAACGCGGACTGGACTCCGCGCTGGACTCGCTCGGGCTCCCGCTCCCCTCCCCGNAGGGCGGCGAAGGGGCCGCCATGGAGCGGCGCCCCCGCGTCCGGCTGTGCCCGAGCAGATGGAGCAGTGCAAGTTTAGGGGCCGCACGCTGCCTGCCCCCAGCCCCGAGTGCCGGGCTCCACAGCCGCCGCGTATTCCCAGGGCAGGGACACGTTTGCTTCTGTCACGGAGAAATAAGACTTGTTTGGGGAGTCTTTCTTCCCCCCACCCCTTGCCACCCGCCCCTGAAGATTTATACCTTGTGTGCAGACGGTTATAAAATTTAACCTAAAATTCTGCAGCGGTGGCATCTTTGCAGTTGTCCACATTGTCCAGATGTCTCCAAATTCTAACGGTCATTTGCACTGATGATGCTTTTATATATAGGGCCGTTTTCAATATGTTCTGTGTACTTATTTGCAGATCAACAGGAGCTGATCAAGGAGTGAGAGGCATTTTCGGTCTCATAATTGTTTCCCCAAACAATATGATTTCCAGTATGCACAAGACACTCATGAAAACGTAGTAACACAACAACTAAAATATGTAATCTGAGTAACTCTTGCTCCAAATGGAAAGCTGCTGCTGACCTACATTGGTGAACCAGAACGGTTTGAAGTATTTTTTTATAACTATTTTAATACAAATGATACCCTTGTATAACAAAGGTAATAGTCACACATTACGGTCAACTAATCAAAGCATTTGGGAGATCAAATACTTGGCTATGAACACAGCAAACTGGGATATTAGCAAACCTTTTCAATACAGCAAAGGTCTAAACCACGCTGTTTTAAATGAATATATTTATGCGCTCTGTTAAAGGTAAGCACATTTTCAAATTTCAAAATGGATAAATAGGAGATTCAGTCATAATGGTATAGAAAAACACAGCGTATCAAGATGCTGTCATGAGTAGTAGGCTTTTTTGAATCCACTGTGAAAACATTAAAGTGCAGCAGCTTCATGCTATAATGTTGAGTTACATGCAAAGATTACTGATAAATGTATGAACAGTGTGATTCCAGTGGCTATTAATTTTAGTTCTATCTGAAAAGTCAGATATATTCAGATTTCCTATATGGAGTTAGTTTTGCAACGTCTCAGTGCTTGTCAATTACATCTTGCTAATACTTCTGTTACAATTGTATTTTTCCCTTTTTTTCTTTTTGGTACTCTTTTCAAGTGCAAAAATGTTATATGGCTAGTAGAAAAACATAGAGCAGGGAAAAAATGGTGAGTAATTCTAGTGGGGGGAATCAGGTGCATACCCAAGAGTCATTACAGGCTTTAACAACAACAAATTGCAATTCTATGCAAACTGCTAGAAAGGGGTATATCATCTTTGTAGGAGAGAGAATAACAGAACTGTAAGATGAATTCATGCCAAATCATTCATCAGCTTTTGCCAAGAGAATACTACATCTTTGTTAGTGAGCCTTTTTGACATTTTCTCCTGGATTTTCTTCTTTTCTATATTCAAATGCACGCTAATTATACACATTAAACCACCTAAGTTGATTTTTTGAAGTCTTTCATATGCAAATAAAAATATAGATGTCTCCTTGTGTGTATTTATTTACATGTGTACTCTAAAATAAAATATAAAATCAATTACACATTTATACTTTGAGACATTAGTATTCGAGCGAAAATACATATATTGAAGATCTGCTAAGATATACTGATAGTGCCTGGGCTGCAGATTGCAATACTTCCTGACATGCTCCGCAACTCTTTCTGATCGGGAAAATAACCCGCAAAAGTTTAACACAGATTTACTTTGAAATGTTTTCCCCAGGAAAGGGAAAAAAGGATGAGGCTTCAAACTGAAGAGTTCATACCACTAACTCTTTTTCCTTCCATTTGTTTCAGCAACTCGGCTACAAGATTGGAACTAAGAGGCTATAAAATTGAGGCCCTCAGCACAATGAAATCAGTCTGCTATAAAAGGCAACACATGCCAGTTTTTCCTCCCCAATGGCAGATGCCACACCCTAAAGCAGACAGAAGGCACTGCAGTCTGTGCAAGGGAAGCACAACACAAAGCAACAACGATGGTTCAATTTTCTAGATCGCAAATAATGTTGAAATTCCTTTTGCCATCTTTGCTCAGATGATGAGTGGTAGTGTTTGTTAAATTCAAATGCTCCTTTCCAAAAGCTCTCATTGTATGCATGAATTATGAATTTATTATAATATAATGTAAAAAAGCGCTAATTGCCATGCATATTATCTGCTGCAAAGTGATTGCATTGATATTTGATATCGCAAGTGCACAGTTTCAACTTTAGTTCCATTTTCAGTGTTCCTTCAATTTAATTATTTTCTATAAACCAATGTTGTTCAAGTGTGGTTTCTTTCTCTGGATTTTTTTCTGATAAATTATAAACTCTGGTGCTCTGGGATCCCTTTTCAAGATAAATAACATCATGTTCTAAACTTACTGTTGGTATTTTGTTTATTCCATTGGCTACAACATCCGTACAGACCCCTTAGGCCACCCATCTGCAGCTCAATCCCATGGAAGTTAGGTGCCTTTCCCAGCAGTACTGCAGCCATCCTTCCATTTGATCAGAGCAGTGCCTTCCAGATCATAAACAGAGTAACACTGAAGAGAGGGACGGAAAACAAATCAATATTGTAATAGGTCCAAGGTGTTATGCTGGAGGGATTGGGAGAAATATTTAATTTCTTGAGGGGCAAGGTAAAAAATCCAGTCAGAGGTTCAAGAGCCTGTTGGATTTGACCTGGGTACCCACAGAAGTCTGAAAAATCCCTGTGTACCAAATAAAAAAGCTTTTCATTGGTTCTTGTTGTGCTTTTTGTTTAAATCTACTGCACAGTTTGATGAAACAGTTGTCAAATTCACTGTAATTCTCAATTTCCTTCTCTTAGATTTGCATTAGATTTAATGAGGAAAAAAGAGAGAAGTGTGTGAGTTTTTATTAAATTATAATTTCTTTTACTAGTTAAACATCCAATCGAAATCATTCTGAAGTCAGTGCAAATATTTTAATTTATTTCAATAAGGCATAAATCAGATCACAGAAGAGTAAGCAGCCGGCTCAGGGCTGCTTTAGCTTGGTATTTGGAGCTATAGTAATGGGATTTTGCTTTAAAAGTTCCCTTATGTGGTAAACATATAAATATAACACCATGGTGTTTTCTTTATTACATAATATTTACATTTCAATCACAAACATAGTATGTAAACTATTACCATAGATGTCCAGGTGATAAGCCAGAATCTCTTAGGGTGTATAGCTTGTAGGTAAGTGTAATAATTTTATTTTAGCTGGTCATAATGAACTTTGAAAAAAAAAGTGTGGTTTATGCCAACAGATCATGGCCTAAAACATGTTGAGAGTGACACATCCTACCATTTAATTAAAATCCATTCTTTAGTAGCCACTAATCCTAGGCAATTTAATCAATTTCTTCTGGCAATGTGTAAACAAAAGGACTTCAAAACATCACCATCTCCATCCTGAGAACCTTATACATGATTTTATTATGGAAATGCAACATGCTGGATTTAGACCACTTGAATAGAACGTTTAAATACCTCAATTTTACAAATGTGAATCATCCATTGGGGTCAATAAGATCACTTGCTTCCTTAAAGTTAAGCCCTGATTAAGTGCTTCTGTGGACTGAGGCCTCTAGGAAAAAACAGCTCTTGAGTCTGTACTTTGGTGAGATAGGGGCCCAACCAATTTTCTAAATCAAAACAAAATCATCCACTTGATAGTAACAGGAGGGGTTGTTGATTTCAGGGTTACCCACCAGTGAAATCTGAGACTTTAAACTGAGTTACACTAGTACTTCTGGATGCTATGTAATTGTCTGAGAACATAACTGCATTTTGGGGAAATTTAGAAAAAGACCGTCCTTCCTTTGAATTCATAATTTATGGTCAAGTTTATTTATAAATTAGAAAACTTAAATGAGAATCTGTATAACAATAATCATAGAGTTCTCTGCCAAGTTTCTTTCCGATTCTCTCCTGCCTTTTACAAATCTTTTCTTTTCTGATATGTAAGAGACACATGAGAAATGAAAGTATTTGCTGTTAGCTGCATATTGGTCGGAGGTCCTTCCTATTGTCAGTTGTAGCATGCAGGGTTGACTGATACATTGAAGAAACAATCAAACTAACAGTACACAGCTTTCACACCCATAAAATAAATGAGATTGGTATCTCAGCTGTAAACATGCTGGATGTTCCAAGAAAAACAAAAAGCCTTAGTTTTCTTTCCTAAACTTTTTCCACTCTGTGGTCATACATTTAATATATCACAATATTTATCAATTGCTGTTTCTAGAACAGAATACTGTGGCCTCTGTGTCTTAACCAAGTAAAATAATTTGTCTGTAGGATATTTTTATGTACAGCCAGAAATGCATGGATTTTAATAGGAGATAGCACAGTATTTTTTTCTTTGCAAACTGAATTTCTTTTCTATTACTATAGCGTATATGCAATTCTGAATTTTTGCCACGGTGAGAAAATTATGATTTTGCCTGATGCACTATTTTTCTGACCCATTTCTGTAGTATTTTACCACTTACAGTCTTGAATACAGAAGTTCTGAGTATTTTAGCTGAAGCTCCACCTTTCTGCTTTGCTGTAATAGTCTGTAATTCCCTCACCTTATCTTCATTCCCCACCCTTTTACACGTGCATGCCTGTGTGCAATCCCAAATTCCTGCAACCCAGCTTTCAGCTGCCTTAGCCTCCTGAAGTATAGAGATGCTGTATCACTCATAAATATCACTCATACTCATACTGTAGTCCTGCCTTCCAAGATCCAACAAAGTTCACCACAGTGAGAATTTCTTCAGCCTCTCTGGACATGGGATGCAAAGTGAACAGACTCAGGAATGAGAAGGAGGAGCTGCAAAGGCTGAAAGAGAATGAGGGAGGAGAGAGGTGGGAGAGGTCAGATGAAATTATCCTAAGCCTTCTTCATTCCCACCTGGTACATCCTGTGATTTCTCAAAGGGGCAACTTCCTAGTTTGAGAGCTGTTGCTTTGATACATTTACCCTTCAAAGGCACCCCTGTAAACTGAGAAGTCCAGTTACTCCCACTTCACCATCAAGGAAATGAGGCACAAGGGAGGAATGCCATGACTGCATGAACATCTCTTTCAGCAGCACCAGCTCCAGCAGCTCCAGGTCACTGCCACAGTCACCTGGCATGAGCCTTGGGGGTGCTGATGTAACAGTCTGTGCAGCTTCATGGTGTGCCAGCAACCCAAGCGGGGAGAAAGAAAGCTTATTTTTATCCAGATCCTTGTACTGACTCACCCAACGGCCCAAACAGTAGTGCTGGCATAACAGGAAGGGGGAAGAGAAGGGGCAGAGTGCTATGTGGCTGTTACCCGCTTCTTACTGTTTGACCAAAAAGAAGGTTTGGTGGCAGGGAGAGATAATAGGATCTGTTTAGCCAGCCCTACTGCCAAAAGAAATGTATGTCCTAAGATTATAAGTATGTTCTCTTTTCCAAACCCAGCTGGGCCAGTGAAAAAGTCACTGTCCCTGGTTTTAGTTGGCACCACCCCATCAGGTATTAGTGCTCCTCTCATCTGATGGTGCAGTTGCTCATATGTGTATTCTCCAACCCTTTTCAGATTAAACGAGCCAAGTTACCAGACTTACTTTATTTAAACTATCTGCATTAGCTCAGACCCATTTGCCTAAATAAGATTAGGATAAAGTGAGCCAACAGATCTGAGGAGACAGCGGACTCCTGCAGAGGGACAATAAACAGCTGGCAGGTGGTAGTAACATCAATAAACACAACTTCTGATGTACTGAGGACTTCATCCATTTAGGCTCTAAATGTTGGTCATGGTGATGTAGAGACAGTTACATGGCAGGAAAGAGAGTTTATCCATTCTTATTGGAGCAGTAAAAGCTTCACGGTATGCGGTTTGCCATCTTTTTTTTTTCTTCATTAATTTCTTATTACATTCTTTCTATTAGGTACTAATATGGGACATCTACGGGATGTAGACTTGTGAAGCATATGCTGAACTACTGTATGTCTCCAGGGTCCCAGGTTTCTATTACAACTGCTCGTCCATCATCCTTGCTGATACAGCAATGCAATGGAGCCTGTAAACTGCCCAAGCGAGCTTTTGATCCTTGCCCGAGTTTCAGGTGGGAATGCTCCTTGCACAGGAGGCAGCTGAAATGCCTGCAGTCTCTACATTCACGGTGATAGGTGAGAGGTTGTCTTGGATGAAGTTGGTCCGCATACCAGCTGGAGAAGGGGCAGCCATGTCCTTGTTCCCAGGGAGCCAGCCCGAGAGCAGGCTGCGCTCCTGAGGGGTGCAGTTGCTGTTGGTTATGAGCACACACACCCGCCACGGACATGTGGAGCTTGCTCCTGTCCTCAGCAAACAGGACGTCACCACCAACTGCCACTCGGGTACTTCACTTTCACATCCTTTCTGCCACAGCGAGTCTGATTGTCAAAGCCACAATTAAATCCTCACTATCAGGGCAAAGTATTTCTCAAGAAGAGCATCACCCCGTAGCTGGCTCCCTGCTTCACCTAAGCTAAGAACTAAACTAACCTAAGAGAAAGGCTTTTTTAGTATTCTGGATGTAAACTACTTCAAGATACACAGATTTAAAAAATCTCAATATGCTACTAATCTAGGGTGTGATCCTGGAAATGCTCACTAATTCCTGTAGTCCTTGCTCCTGTTAATCCATGAAACTTAGTGACAGACTTGAGCATCTACCATGTGGTGAGGACTGGACTGTTTAAAACATCTGTTTCTTCTTGCCTAAATTTAAAAAGAAATGTTATTAAAATTAGAAAGACCATTTTATTAATCCAAAATATCATCTAGTTATTTAACAAAGACTTAACAATGTGAGTCATCTACATTAACAAATCCAGATGCTATAGTCAGAGGCAGCAAAGACTCAGGGACTGACAACAGGCTTGCTTTGTATGCTAATTAATTTTTTGCTATTTGTTTTTCATTCCAAACAGACCATCCCTAATATTTTATCTCTCTTGGTGGATTTTAGGAAAATTGTAAGCGAACAGAAAAATTCCAGATTCTCTCTCTTTCATAAAAAAGTAATATAACAAATACCATTAAGATTTTTCTAGTCTATTCAGCGGACTTCATAAGAAAATGAAATGTGTGCATATCTTTTTGCTGTGTTACAGCTGTTTTGTTCTCGTCCAGAGGATTGGACAAATGTGGTTTTCATTTGACCACATTTAAATTCAGATTGCCACACCATTCTGTGCTGGGTGGAAACTTACTATGCATATGTCCAAGAAGAAAGGAACCTAGTTTGGGAACCGCTATCCATGGTGATTCTCACCAGCTAGAAATCAGGGACTGCACTCGTTCTGGAAAAGGCCATATAATGTACAGTCATCACAATCACCTTATCTTTTTTGCTCCTCCTTGAAGAGCTGGTCCCATTGAATGGGAATTTTCAAAGTACCTTGTGGCAGAAAAATCAAAGTTCAGCAGGAGCAAAGTGAGGCCAGTACTAAACACTTTGCTGATTTAATTTTAATACAGACAATTTTTATACAGGGATCTTATTTGCACAGCTCAACGGAGTCATGTATTTAAAGAGCACTGCTGATTAATTAGGTTGGTTCAGTATGAATGAGTCAGATGATCTCTACTTTATGTCTATTTTGAAGTTCACTATTGTGAACTTCACCCCATCCTGTTTCAAAGACTTATTGCTAACTTTAGTTGGGCAGGAAAGGGAATCATTAAAAGCACTATGCAAGCCTCTTGAGTATGGTGGATTCTGTTACAGATGTATAAATCCAGCTCATTACTCGGCTAAGGGGAACTGACTTTCTAGCTCGGTTTTGAAAACAGAGGGATCATGAGCCAGCAAGTGTGAAAACTGTAATTTTTATGACCATACCTGAACCCATGTTCTCCATTTCTGGGATGGAGTCTGTACCAGCTTTAAAAGTAATCTGCCTCTTCTTCTAAATATATTACGGTTTTGCTCCTATTTTCTCAAAAAACTGCAGAAACAACTGATTTCATTTATTTGGAGTATTTATCTCAACCTTTCAGTAAAAACAAGTTCACATTTCACTTAGAAATACAACAAAGGTGGAACATGCTAGACTTCCCTTTTTGCTTCTTCCAGTTCAGGAGTTTCTTTATTCAGTCTGATGTTAAATCTACTTGTATTAGAGAATCCTTTTTATCTGAGCAAATCTTATTCCTTAGCAATGAATCTCAGAACATTGTGGGGTGATTGTATAAAGCCATTGCTTTTTCTTTATTGCCCACTAAAGAAACATTTATGATTAAATGGGAAAGGGAACTATCTCATTCTCTTGAGCTGGAGATATTGGACTCAATAATGCCCTTCATACATGTATGCTCTATTTCAGCTAACCTGCTAGAATTGCAATATAAAATTGTAAATCAATGGCATCAAGCACCTGTGAAGATGAGAAAGATTGCAAGCCATTTCTCAGATAGATTTGGAGAAACAGCTCCCAGCCAAGAACTCTTTTACATGTTCTACAGGGTCTGTCCTAAATTACCCCAATAAAGTCACTTGTTATACATCATATTGAGAAAATTGCCAGCTGTCTGATGTCAAGTACTCAGAACACTATACATAGGGAGACTTGGACTTTGAGGTATGTGACACACAACTGGATGTTAATAAAAATCCAGTTACGGGCTATTCAGCTGGTTATGTGCAGAGTTAAAAATTCAGAATCTTCTTCAGTAATGAAAGTGGATCCTTAGGAATTTTTTCAAATCTGTTCTGTTTAGCTACGACTGAAGAAAATGCATTATTTCTATAGAAGATATTCATTTATTGATTACTTCAGTGCAGGTAGGAATAGTTAAGCCTAGTTACACATAAACACTTTATGGGATAGCAAGAATGAAAGTAAGGAGGGATTTTGTTTGTTTTTCTTGTCTTTCCGTAATCACAATGGTATCTCTTTTTAAGCTAGTCATTTCTGCTTGGCTGATTCTCTTGTAAGGGCTTTAATAATATGAATTTAATATGATTTGTACTTTTACACCTACAAATATATAGCAGTCAAACCCCTTACTTTCTGCATTTTGGAATAAATTTCCTAAGATTTATACATGTGAAATATCCCCAGTGTAACAAAGGAAGGTGGTGTTGGGAGNACTTAAAGTTCCTATTTCTTAAATTTAATAAGGAGTGATGTGGTTGTTGAGGAGGAATCCTCTCCTCTGGTTTTGGTAAACATTTTGGTTTCCCTCAAACTAAGACACATATGCAGAGTTGGTATTGGCCAGGCATGCTTTTTACCTCAGCATTGCTTAGGGATCAGTGCAGTATAAACACTTGGCATGGCAGCCAGAAAATATAGAATAAAAATACATACCACCCAGCTGATAGTATTTCAGCCCCACTCATAGAGCTGACAGTAGCCACTGAGCACAGTGCTGTAACTGGGTGTTCTCCTGCTCCCTGCAGAGGACATTGGAAGGTGGGGGGATATGTTTTAGTGTGTGAACCTGATGGCTTATGCTGCTCAGGAAGAGTGATGGCAGGTCTGTTGCTGGAAAAGGGATTAGAATGTTACCTAGAAGAATGAAGATAGGAGGAGTCAAAGAATGTTCAAAGAAAGGATCAGAAACTCCAAGGAGAGGCACCTGCACAGAAGGTGGCATTACAGAGGTCAAACATCTTATTATGGCTCTGGATTCAGAAATGTGAGGCAAAAGTTATAAGCTAAGAAGGAAAATGGTGACTTCATCACTTGATGTCTTTGACTCAAAAATGGTTTCTGGAAGATGCTTGCTCATCTATGAATCATGAGGGTTAATTACATAAAATTGCTTGACCTGTGTTATACCTCAGGTAATATTACCTAAAGGTATCTCCTGACCTTAAATTTTATGAATCTGCATAAAGTAGCTGTAAGGAAGGAACAGAAGAATATGATGTTGTTTCACTGATTTGAATTACAAAATGCATTTGCATCTTCATTTGCATTTACTGTCTTAATAGTAACTGTTCTGAATGCAGTTGTGGGATGAAGTTGTCACTGTGAGTTGAAAAGAGGTGAACGTGTGTTCTGAAAGACCAGGATCACATTCACAGGACTGACGTCTACTAGCATAGCTGTAAAGAGATGCCAGCTCTGACAGGCATAGCTGTGTCAACAAAAGCCTCTGGTAGAGACACAGTTGCACCAGTAAAAGGGTATTTTTACCAATAACATTTTATGGCAGTGGTGGGAGATGGTTTTATTCTACTAGCAGACAGTAGTGTTTGCTAGTACAGATGTGTCCATGCTAAACTACTTAGGATTTTAGGATTGACAGCAAAGCACTCCCCTCAGTGATTCCTAAGCCAATCAATTTTGTTGGTGTTGCCAGAGAAAGGGCAGGCAACTGGCCCTGGCAACTGTCAGCTTTGTGGTACCATGTATGACGGCATTTAATAAGGGGAGAGTGTGGAGAAAGTTTCAGGAGAAGTCCAGGCTAAATCTGTTGGCCAAATAGTTTTTTTCAGGAAGGAGTGTGAAAAGATCAGGCTGAACGAAGACGGAGTAAAGAAAGACTAACAAAAAAATTCTTTCTCAAAAAGAGTTTCTGCCATTTGAAGCAAAGGTTTTACATTACTGGCAAAAACGATACTGGCAAAAATGATACTGGAATAAATTGCGCTGACCCCAAGGTTTTCCTAATTACAACTATACTGAAAAATTCTTTGTGGTGTAAACCAGCTCTTAGAAAAGATCCTAGGGGAAAGGGTGAAGGGTGATAACAGTTAGCACTTCATTCAGGAGCAGGGAAGGAGGAGGGGACATCACTGCTTCGGTCTGTAAACATAGGCCAGATGCTCCAGCTTGATCAGACTGTGACCCACTCCCAAGCCTTGCCTGTACAGAGTGTGTGTATGACTCTTTACTCAGCTGTGGTCACGGTCTCCATTTCCAGGGAGTGTTAGAAGTTCCATTTTTAGAAGGTGAGTGTTCATGGCTTTAGGACCAGCCTGGCAGGTTCAGTCTCTACTGAACTGGTGCTCACAAGTGCAATTCTTCCTTTTCACAGTTCGTATCTAGGCACTCTATAATATGGAAGGGCATGACCACCAATCAACCTTTACCCCACCTTAATGAAGTTTTGCAATATTCCATGTCCTTACTTTTTTTCCTGCCCCTTCAATAAATTTCTGAAAGCATTTCAGTACACTGATGCATTTTTTTCTCTGTCACCACTTCTGCAGCATTAGCAATGATTCTCCTGCTCAAAATGGTGAGTGGTTGCAGGCTAGAGTTTCACTGTGCCTGCAAAACATACACCTGCCCCCTTCTCCTCACCGAGGAACAGGACTCAAAGGCTGAACCCCAAGGCAGAGGAACAGTACTCAAAGTGTGAAGTACAGGGCATTCAGAAACAATTTGGAGGCAATAGTAGAAATGATTGTTGGGAACCCATTTTCAAGCAAGGCGCTGCTCTGACTGCTCCTTCTCTCTCTTCCTCTTGTCCTGTTGTGCCATTTGTGCGTCATGGTGCTTTCACAGCGCTCACTCACTACAGGGCTTTTGTTTCTCCTTATTTCCAGCATCGCAGCTCTGAGTCTTGCTTCAGCACATCATCCCACCATACCCTCGTTGTCTGTCCCCCATCGCAGCAGCTGCCAGTCTCACACGTGTGTGCAGACATCCCACGCAGGACTGTGTGGTGCTTTATTTCACTCCTCCTCGGGGAAAACATGAAGGGCTGGCAGTGAAGTGGGAAAGTGAGGGATTTGGGAGGGGTGCAGGCACACCTCAAGGCAGGCTAGAGGCCGGGAGGAGCAAAGGAATGGAGAAAAGATTGCATCCTCTGCTCCAGGGTCGTGCCTTGCACCTCAGAAAGGTCAGTGCTGGCACTTAGGAGGCCTGGAGGAGACGGAAGTGGCCCATTCCCCTCCATGAGGTGTTCAAACACACACACACAAGCAGCCCAAGGAGACACAGTTGGGAACATGTTCCTGTGCAATAGTGAACTGCTCTCTTTGCTGCAGTTCCTATGCATTCTTGCTTGCTCTTTCCAGGGAGTTTGGGCTCATACAAGCAAGGGAGGAGGGTTTGGCTGCCAGCAGAGGTGGGAGCGGTGTAGATACTAATTCACTGCCATGGAGGGGCTGGTGTGGAGCCAGCTGTGAGAGGGTGATGGGGGCCTGGAGCAGCGTGTGTCTGGTGCCAACCTTCTGCGCTAAGCACAGGGAAGGGAGATGCTGCTCGTCTTGGTTTGGTTCTGTCAAAGGAGCAGGGAGAGGCACCAACCACTGCCCTGAGCCAGGCGTGGTTCAAAAGCCCAGTACGAAGCCAGCAGGGCGAAGGCAGGACCAAAACTTTGGCCTGAACGCGGGAGACAGCCGGCAGGGTTGGACTTGATCTCGAAAGTCTTTTCCAACCCAATCGATTCTGTGATTCTATGATTCCTCGAGTCAGTGGCCTCCAGCTTGGACTAGGAACACTTGGCAGCCCCTTGCTGGGACACTGGGGCCAGGAACAGGTTTGGGACGTTCACAGGGGTCCCTCTTGGGGATGGATACGCAGCTTGGCAACAGATATGAGAGGGAGGTTTAAAAAGCAAGCAAGCAAACAAACAAACAAAGCCACACTGGCTGAAACAGTGAATTCAAATACCTCTTATGTGTTGAAAATTTGCTCCACAAAAAAGTTATAATTTTAACACAAATATTAACAAAGCCACGCTGGCTTAAACAGTGATTTCAAGTATTGCTTATGTGTTGCAAATTTGCTCCACAAAAAAAGTTGTAATTTTAACACAAAGATTTTGTTAGCATGAGCGACACAGATCCCAGGCTGTCCAGGTAACACTTAACACGTGAAGAAGTATTTCTATGGGATCCTGAACTGAGTGGGTAAACGAAGCACATATCTTTATTTAAAGACTTCGATCCGGCGCCACGCGCGAAGCCATGGTGGGGCCGCCGCTCCAGGGGCCGATCCCGGGGAGCGCCGCTCC
>VWZD01006857.1:468602-500907 GCA_013396695.1 Sakesphorus luctuosus
GATTGCCGCGTGCGCGCCGGGAGCTCGGGCCCCGCGCGGCGCCCCCTCGCGGCCACCCGCGCGCCCGGTGCCTGCCGGGAGCGGCCGCCATGTCGCGCACAGCCCGCGGGCAGCGCCGGCGGGGCCGTCTCGCCCGGCCCCTCCTCACACGGAGCGGTCCCTCCTCACAGAGAGCGGTCCCTCCTCAGATGGACTGGTCCTGCCGCCGCCGGGTTCGGCTCGGTCCTGGTGGTTACCTTACTGTGTCCCGAGTGTGGCGTGTGCTGCCCGCCCTGTGCCGCCTGCTGAGCTGGAGGCACTGGCTTCCAGGGTTGGGGTTTTTTGGGGGGGAGAAAACATTTCTCCCCCGTGCCTGTGCGTTCCCCTCTTGCTCTGCTCAGGAGTGGTTTTCTAAGTGATAACGCCATTTAGGTTCCACGTGAGGGGGCTTGGCAAGCCCGTGTCGTGCAGAGACAACACTTGGGGTAGTTGGAGTTATGGTAAATCCTTGAAGGAGCATCGATGGAAAAAAAAAAGGCAGAAAAGGACTTAAAAGTTGTTATTTGAGCACAGAAGTTAAATTTTCAAAGGTTTACAAATAGCAGTGGAAAATCAATAGAGGGCTTAAACAGGAGTACTGGTTTTATCACATTCTGAATGCGGTTCTGTGGATACACAGCGAGACCCTTACTAATCTCTAATAAAAGTTCTCTGAATGTATGTGGTGTGGCCATGCAAAGAATGGCATGCAAGGGTTTGTGGTGCATCTTTGTTCCATTCGCTGTTTGGTGGGCAGTGAGGTTGTTTCTGGTGGAGGCTGCAGGAGCAGGCAAGGAAGAAGCTGCTCCACAGGGCAGGGCTCCGTGCTGTTAGTGCTGTATGAAGGTACAGTCACAGTGACAGCCGTGACAGGTGATGCTTTCACAGCAGCACAGTGTCCCACAGTCTTTTGAGAAATAAATATGTTACAATTTTTTTAATTTGAAGTAAGTTTCCATAAGGGCAGTGATAACGTTAGGAATGTTACTGAAGTATACCCCTCAATGGGTGAAATACCAGAATTATAGAATCACAGAATCATAGAATTGATTGGGTTGGAAAAGACCTCTGAGATCATCAAGTCCAACCCTTGGTCCAACTCCAGTCCATTTACCAGATCATGGCACTCAGTGCCACGACCAATCTCAGTTTAAAAACCTCCAGGGATGGTGAATCCACCACCTCTCTGGGCAGCCCATTCCAATGCCTGATTACTCTCTCTGGAAAGAATTTTTTTCTGATCTCCAACTTAAATTTCCCCTGGCAGAGCTTGAGCCCGTGCCCCCTTGTCCTATTGCTGAGTGCCTGGGAGAAGAGACCAACCCCCACCTGGCTACAACTTCCCTTCAGGCAGTTCTAGACAGTGATGAGGTCACCTCTGAGCCTCCTCTTCTCCAGGCTAAACATCCCCAGCTCCCTCAGCCTCTCCCCATAGGACTTGTGCTCCAGTCCCTTCACCAGCCTTGTTGCTCTTCTCTGGACCCGCTCCAGCACCTCAATATACTTCCTGAACTGAGGGGCCCAGAACTGAACACAATACTCAAGAAGATCCAGCCAGCCATTGTTTGTTTTTCAGTCCCATAATTAGGGTAATATTTGATTGGGGAAAGGGTCAGAATTCTGATTCTGTAATTTCTTGGCTTTGCAATACTACCTGGACTGTAGCCTAGTTTAGGAGGTCTATGTGTGGACAGGAGTGTCATGCATGCTTACAGTGGCACGAGGCTCCTGGCCATCTGAGGACATTACCTTCTCTCAAAGGATGCAGCAGCACCTCCAATGTCCAGAGATTAAAAGCCAGGAGCCATTACCTGTAGTGGACACTTCTGTCAAACCACCAGGACTCACACTTTTGTGCTTGCTTTGTGCCATTCACAAACTGCCCATGTGCTGTTCCTTCCTCCTGTAGGATGCTGACCTCTGAAGTAACAGATTTGCTGAGGTGTTTTTTCTCTTCTACATGGGACCTCTCAGGTACGGTCTAATTGAGTAGAGAAAGTGGGCTTACTGGTTTTGCATGGTTCTTTAGGCATACATCTACAGGTATGGATGAACCAAGACTTCTGAGTATCTCACCCTCAAATAGAAGAGAAATATTTTGTTTAATGCCTGAGAAAGGAATTTCCCATGTCTACAGAATGGGTCCATGCTACTTTGGTCAGAGAATGGGGATTTCTCTCTGGAGTTTTATAAAACATGCTCAAAACAGGGGCTAGAAAGTCATTGGTCGGAGACACTATATGCTGATTTACAGACAGATTAGGGGTATCAATATTACAACCAATATGATTATTTGTGCAGTGTTTGTACTGTCTGTAGTACTTTCATTTTATCTGCAAGCCTAAATCACATCAGTGATTCCTGAGCATTCAAAAATAGGAAATCCTACATAACTAAAGAAGAGAAAACCAAAGAATAGAAAGATTCTGATTAATATAACTGCCCTCTTGAATGTGTATTAAACCCATGATTGTAGAGAATGGAAAAAATGACTTTGTGGAGTTCAAGCTTTTTCTCCTTTGTTCAAATAAGAGCAACTTGAAAGACAGTGTAAGTTTTATAATTCAAATGGCTCAAGTGCCTTACTCTAGGAGTTGAAGGAAGGAACATCTTATCCATACTGCTACCACTTATGTGTATTTAAAAATAGACAACACAAAGACTCTGTATATACCTGTTGCTTCTTACACAGTGAAGACAACTTTGATGGTTAATGCCATATCCAAAACAAAAGAGATCCTGTACCATCTTCTCTAACAAAAGGTTTTATCTGAACTGAGTGTACTCGAGAGGGGCAAAAGCACAACTGAAACTGAGCCATTTTGTTTCCCCTACACTATTTCTGCTCAAAGAATATCAAATCCCAGCTAAAATTTTGAGAAAATAAAAAAGGACCTGGATTTTTTAAAGATATACAGTGTGTGAAAAGGAATATTTTCTCCAACATTTTCTTCCTTCAGTGTCTTTTTTATGTGGCTATCATGTAGATAACAGCAGGGAATTCCACTTAAGTAGATCCTTAATGGATTTAACTAATGGTTTCTTTGTGATGCTCTCAGACATTTCTCCTGTAATGTGGATCCTCTAAATATTTAAATCCACCATTGAAGCATTTAATAGGAAGAAAGTCTCCTACCATTAGAATAAAGAAAAGGCTTTCAGCTGGAAACAATACCAAAACGAAATCTGATTTGTACAACTGCATCAAGAATCCAAGCACACTTACTCTCTGAGGCAACTGATACAACAAGGACCTGGGGTGCCAAGTAAACAACAAGCAGGCATTTGTAAATTCAGTCTCCATCCTTTGCTGTTTCTCTACATGCTCCATATTTTTGAGGGCTGTTGGTAGTGATTATTGGTTTGAGTGAACAAGAAAGCCGGTAAATTAATATTGCTACCTACTGTTGGTAGAGGGAAACTGCCTGACCCTTTATCCTCTGTATTTTATTCTTCTTACAAGTGGAACCTAATGTTTCTTGAGTTCCATAAAATATTTGAGCTGGAAGGAAAAACCTTTTAGAAATCTACTTACTGTATTGTCAAGACCCAATTTTTTCTCTCCTGTCTCTTGCTTGGGAAGAACAGTCTCTTCAGAAACTAACACTGCGCTTTAAGCTGTCTGCTTATTCCTGGATTTTACCATGTTTCCCTTGCACAGAGAAGAAAATCTGCTGTTTTCAATCTAGATTGATTTTGAAAATGAGAAATAATAGAAAAGTAAAGGCTCCCTGTAGCTTACATTCAACAGAACAAACCATGGAGCTACTGTTGCCCCACAGCTGCTTTTGTGGTATATAAGATGCATCCCCTACCCTTTGAATACATAGGACTCCTCAAAAAGAATAAATATCACTCTCAGCTAAATACATTTGTTTATTCTTCTCTGCACATATTTAGGGCAGGAATATTTATTTCTGCAGATGATATTAACAAATTTATAGGAATTTTCTAAAATCACTTCACACTCCATATTGTATAAATCCACCTGTAACCTGTTCCATATCTAGCCATTAAATACAGACACTTTTAAGATTTTATTCTCTATATTTCTGTGATACAATTTATTTCTGCATTTCAGTCACTTGATATTACTACATACACAAGCACGTAAAGCCATTCTGAATTCTTCTGTGCACAACTGTGGCGTAAATAATACACAATATAAGCAGTAAAGTTTCTCACTTGCTACAGAAACTGGCCATCGAGAAAGGGCATGCTGGACCAAGTTACCCCAAACAGAACCCTCATTTGGCCTCATGGAAAGGTTCTCTAATAAAATGAACATGCACTTAAATTTTCCTTCTTGTTGCATCTCAGTGCTGTTAGTGATAATGCAGAACTATCAGCATGTTCCTCTCACGCTTGTACTTTATGTTGCATGGATACACTCAAAGGCTCAAATTAAAGGCTTTCTTGCTATCCTACCAGCTGCCAGAAATGGAGTGCCTGTTTTTAAACCAAGTGCCGGATTCTTTGTTACTCTGTATCTCCTGCAGTTATGTAAACCAAAGACAGTCAATGGAAAATGGCTATTGGATATTAACATCTAAGTAAATCAGTGCGGATACTGAAGTGGTAGCATTTTGTATCCCCTTGCAGAGGAGAATATGACTACTACAAGTTAAAAATGGGGTGAAATTTTTTGAGGGTGAAGGAAAAGCAGTAATGAGTGAGTACATGGAAGCTGCTGTTACTTAGAGCCACTCAACCTTTTTTTATCCAGGTGCCTGTGTAGGTAATATGTATGTTATGTATATGTGCGCTTGCAGCACTGAAAGCCAGCCATACCCTGGGCTGCATCAAAAGAAGTGTGGCCAGCAGGTCAAGGAATGTGATTTGGCCCCTTTTACTCTGCTCTGCTGAGATCCCACACAGAGTGCTGCACCCAGCTCTGGGGCTCCCAGCACAGGAAGGACATTGACCTGTGGGAGCAAATCCAAAGGAGGGCCACAAATATGATGAGGAGGCTGGATCACCTCTCCTGTGAGGACAAGGGTGAGAGAGTCTGGATTGTTCACTCTGGAAAAGAAAAGGGTCTGGGGACCCTTTCAGTACTTAAAGGGGGCTGCTACAAGAGAGCTGGAGAAAGACTTTTTACAAGGGCATGTAGTGACAGGACAATGGGAATGGATTAAAACTGAAACAGTAGGTTTAGGTTAGATATTAGGGAAAAAGTCTTTACTGTGAGGGTGGTGAGGCACTGGAACTGGTTGTCCAGAGAAGCTGTGGATGCCCCATCCTTGGAAATGTTCCAGGCCAGGCTGGATCGGGCTCTGAGCAACTTGATCTAGTGGAAGGTGCCCCTGCCCATGGCAGGAGATTGGAACTAGATGATCTTCAAGGTCCCTTTCAACCCAAACCATTCTATTCTGTGATTATTCTGTGATTTGCATAGTGGTTAAAAAGCAGAGAATGCAAGTGCTGAATTAATGACAAAGGCCACTTCACAGAATCACAGAATGGGCCAGGTTGGAGGGGACCGCAGTGGATTACCTGGTCCAACCTCCCTCCTCAAACAGGGTCGTCTTAGAGCACATGGCACAGGATTGTGTCCAGATGGTTCTTGAGTATCTCCAGTGAGGGAGACTACACAACCTCTCTGGGCAGTCTGTTCCAGTGCGTGGTCACCTGCACAGTACAGTTTTTCCTTGTGCTCAAGTGGAACTTCTGTGCATCAGTTTATGCCCACTGCCACATGTCCTAGTGGTTGGCACCATCAAGAAGAGCCTGGCCCCATCCTTCTAACACCCTGCTTTGAAATACTTACAGACATGGATGAAATACCCTCAGTAGTCTGTTAGGCACCTAAATCCTGGGTTTGTGTCTTTGAAATCTTTTGTACCTTTGTGCTTCTGAAAACATCCCAGTCTTACCTAATTTATTTACCTATTTACTTTTGGTGGGTTTGCCTATTTAATCCATGATAGCAAAGAAAGGATATAGTACTTGTCTGAATTAGTACAGGAACAAATGCCTCCAAAATAGTGTGATTTTTTTAGAGAAGCCCATCTGTGAATTGCTGCTTTGTGCTGACCCACAATTTATGCAGCTTTTGCCCAAATCTAATGGCTTAAAAATAGTTTGTAAGTGTTACAGACATTCAGTCAAATTAGTCACTTAGTCAAATCATCCTTTCAACTGGTACTTTCAGCAAATGGTTAAAACAGCGTTTGAGGAAGGACCAGGTGTATGATCTAATGCCTGAAAGCAGCTCATGCTCAATAACATAATCCTAAAAATAAATGCATTGTAAGTGTATGGCCAAACACAAGAGAATATCTGTCATCAAGTAGCTAGAAGTGCCACATGGTTTTTGTATCACTGTGCTGGCGCCACTGAGAGTTGTGCAGCACTTTCAGGTCTTTGGAGAAATATACCCCATACTGCTTCAGCACTCTCTGGATCCAGGGCAGATGCTTTTAAGAAATCCTTAACTAGCAGAAGTAAAATCTTGCTGGGTGTCTTTTCTTCTAGATGGAAGACACTCAAAATTCAGAGAACTTTAAATATACAGCTTCCAGTGGCAAATATTCACTGGATTGTGTGACAGTGTCTCTTGCCATGTTGTGGCAGTATAGCTAAACAGAGGACACCGGGAGTCCTGTGTACAAGGATCAAAGTCTGGGTCCATCAGTGGTGAACATGATACCAGGTTAATCACTTGGCCTCTTTCTGTTATATTTCTACTAGTGTTATCAGGATAATATACAATATGGACATTTAGAAGAAAAAAAACTTGCAAGAAAGGAACTATACTACTATTATTACAATGACGATTGCAGTTGCAGTTGTGCTTTTAGAACTCAAAATCAATATTACATCATTCATTTAAAGATTATTCCAGATTTCTCCATGAATAGCTCTTGGACTAGACCTCATTCTTCATCTCCACATATGTCTTCACTGTGAATGCATATAGCTCTGTCTGTACAGGTAATTTTTAACTGGACTCGTTCTTGTCTTCACATTTGTTCTTGCTAATCAGAGGTTGTGCTAGAGTTCCTTGCTTGTTGATATTTTTCTTTTCCTGAAGAATGGTGTGTCTCCATTTACAGTTTGAAAACTAGCACTTAAATGAAGTGTTAAATCACTTCTGGAAACTGGGCCTAAAATAAACAGTTATACTCTATGAAAAACCGCATCAACCTTTTGACCCTGTTCTTGCCTCTTTTCAGAGATATGTTAGGAACAGCTGTGTATACAAATTGAACGTACTCTCTATCTTCAAACCCTTTACTAGGACCCATCCTGGTATTTGAGTGCTCGTTGCAACTCTATGACAGTTCAAATCCACCCTCTCCTGCTAAACCTGCAACTAACTTCTCAGCTTTCCTCCCTCAGTTTCCTGCCTCTCCTGCAGCCATTACCATTACAATCTGCAGGTGCTCCCCCACTCCCTGCATGTCACTTCCAAAGCATTCTGCATTACTCCTTTCATTGGTAAGCCCTCTGACTCACCCATATTCAGCTTGTCCCATTCAACTGAATTGCTGTTTGTCTGTTAACTTTCCTGAATAGTAAAAAAAAAAGTAAAAAATTCAAGGTAATTACACTGTTTTATTGAAACTGGGGAATTAAACATTGGACAATGATGAACCAGAGTCAGCATGGATTTTGCCATTTCTAGGGAGGAGGGGGATTTAAGGGCTTGATTTCTCACAAGTTCTGGGCAATGATACTGTATAAAAAGAAAGTAAACATCCACAATATTTCATTATGAGAAAAAAGGGAAGGAAATTATCTGTAATAAAGTGAATATAAGAGTACAAAATGGAACCTCCAGGCCACAGTAGCAATGGTGAACATGTATATATAAGAGGCTCATTCAGCAATCACCTCTTCTGGCGGCAGATGAGTACTGAGATTTTTGTTGCTCCTGGATAATTGTTGCTAGCGGAGCAAACAGAGTACCAGTCAGACCCAAATTCTCAACCTACTTTCAAAGTAAATGGGAGACCAAAAAGAAGGGTGAAGGAATTTTTCTGCAGTCTTTCTTCCAGGAAGGAAAGAAAATTGTGAACAAGTGAATCCTCATGGCAGCAGGTAGAGACAAGTCTTTCCTCTTCTGTCCTAATTCAGCAGTTGGATCCATACCTGGGATGTTCACTAGGTAACCCTTCTTGTAGTCTCCTGCTCTGGGGAGTGGCAGACAGTCTCACGGCCTGTTTTGACACTCAGGAGTGAAAGCAGTGATGAAGCAAAGCTCTTCATGGCTTAGACAGGGAGGCAGGTAAGGGTAAGAAAAGAGATCATTCACACCGTCTTTATTTCTCTTGACGTAGAGTTTGTATCCTGCTGCTTTTCTGTGTGTATGTCCCCTGATGTCAGAGGAATTAGTATCCAGGGAGGAACAGTAGCATGTCCCACAGGCATGGTCACAAGGCAAGGAAGAGATCTCCCAGAGGCCTCCTGAATTTGTGAAGGCAGTGGAATAGTATATCTCAAAATGAATACTAAACGTGAAATAGAGGGCTGGGATATTTCAGCTCATTACTGATTGTTAAAAATAACTATTACTCTGAGTGTAAACAGTATTGAGTATGCCATGCTCAGAATGAGGTTTAGCAAGATGCTTCTTCATAGCCTGGTTATTATACGTGGTCATCTACAATCATTGCTTTTTACAGCATGGCTTTCAAAGTGTGTGAAAAACACTTTATATTCCTGTGTGTGTTTAAGCTGATTTCACACAGTCCATCCCAAGCCACCATGTGCAATCATTTAGTGATTATTTTCTGTGTCTTTCTAATGTAAGACTCTCTGAGCAATAGCAGATATTTAATTGATTGCTCTTTTTGTAAAGTATCAGCATTTGGCCAGTAATCAATTTATTACCAAATGGTGATTGGAATGAGCAGCTTTTTCCCAGACACTAATCTCATTGGTTGTGAAAAGATATGATCAGGTGACAATAAGACCTTCTCAATAACACTACAGTAAATTACACTCAATAAAGAGTTCTGAGTAAAAATAATTCTATTTTCTAATAACAAAGTCCTTGGCAATTGGAAGCCACTGCCACAATGGTAATACTGCAGGCACTACTGGAGAAGTGAGAGATTGTTGTCTGAAACAGAAAAAGTTAGTAGAAACCTCAGTTAAACTGAGGTTATGTACTCATTTTTCACTGCTAGCTCTGACAGCCTTTCTGGGGTGTGTGTATCCCATTTTAAATCTTCTCTTGCTTTATTGTTCTGAAACTGTCAGGTAAAACTTAATCCATGGTATCTGTTCAGGCAATTATATCCAAGTTACTTCCATGGTATCTAATATACTTCAGCAATTATGCACAGAGGTACATTTTTTTTTTGGCCTTGACATTTATACTTTGCAGGTAGGATTGCATTTGTTAATTTATTACATGGTATCACTGTTGTGTCTATTGGACAAATAGTGGTTGTGTGGCAGGAAGGTATGTGGCTGTACCAGTGTTTTCCAAAGGAAGATAATTCCATATTCAGCTTTCTACTTCCTGCACTGATACCTCTTGTTCTTGTTGCAGACAGTTGTTTCAGAGAGGTGCTTTGAGAAGTCATATTAGTGTTAGACTGAAGAGATTCCTCTCTCTGAACTGTCCCATAAAGGGCTCTGAAAACAACTGGCAGTCTTAAAAATTATTAAACACAGTGGCTTAAGAACATACACGATCTCTAGTCTGTAGTATAAGAACTATATTTTGCATGACTGAAGCTTTCAAAGTCTCTTTCCCTGATGCATATGATCCTTGGAAGCTGCAAACACGTGGCTGTACTGTGTCCAAGACACGATGTCATTCTGACCTAGAGTGAATGCCTCTTGACTGGATTTGGTCAAGACAGGCTGTTACTGCAATGCTTCATTCAATTGGCTTCAGTCTTCACATGTTGATTTGAAATAAATTAATGTGTCACAAGTGCTCGTGGACTTTAGGATAACCTCCACCATGCTGGTGCATTGGTCCCTGCCTGAGTGTGCAGATGACCTGAAATACATTCCAAAAGTATTGAGAAGTTCCATATTTTTATCAGTTAGGGTAGCCATGACTAGTTAGGCATTCACTCTGACATTTTAAGTCCCTCAGTCATTAAGTGTTATTTCTTCTGGTAAAACCAGTGAAGAATAAAGATCGAATTGAGAAGATCTGCACTGCCTAATATAAGTAGCCTGTATTTTGCCATGGATAGGCATGAATGGCAATTTAGGATACCAGAGAAGCCTGAGACAGAACCATACTATATTTTCCTCCACTAGCTCCCAGCTAACAAGGAACATCAGGAAAGATAATTTCCTTGAGGTATCAGTTTTTTAAAAGCAACCATCCTGCTCAGGACAGCTACTTTCTCAAAATTCAGACACCTCTATGAAATAAAATGCACAATATTATTTTTAAACGAAGATAAATTATTTTCATTTGCATTTCTGCAGACATAAAATGGCTAGAGAATTTTTCCTGAGGTTTAAAGAAGTTGCCTTGGGCCACAAAGTGAGAATAGAGAGTTGTGACCCCAAGGTAATATTTTCAGCAGGATCTTATCAAACAGGAGGCTGAAATGAAATTTTTCCTCATCTTATTTGTTATCAATGGATGATAGGTTTTCCTTTCATCCTCTCTATGATGCCTCCCACAACTGAATCAGAGTCTATGATTAAATTCCTGATTGCTAATTAATACAAGTTATTATTTACTGTTATTATTAAGTAAGGACAGGGCTGCCTTTATCTGTCTGGAGGGTCTGCCATTATATCTGCTCTGTGTATTGCTACTACAGTGGAATTGAATATGCCTCTGCTTCATGCAGATGCACTGTGTCAGAAAACATCTGCTAGCTGCTGATTTTATGCATATTACAGAGACTTTATGTACTGTTAAATGGACCACTTTTTCATTCCAAACCATAATTTTCCATGTGGCATCATTTGATCTGTCCTCACTCCAACATTTGGTTTGATCAACTCATTTCTTTCTACCCAATATGTTTGTTGTAACCTCCTCTATGGCTGTGTGTGTCCTCTCTGTGAATGGAAATTACTACACTGCTCCTGTCATAATAATATGGCGGTAGGGCAAAACGTGTTGTTTTAATCAATAGATTTTATTTCCATTAGCTTCTTTCATCACTGAGCTTTAGTCCAGACAGCTTAGGTCTGATAATGCCAACTGCTACCGAGCGACATAGCCGCATATCATGATCAAATGCAGTTTTTGAGGAGTACCCAGGACACTTAACCGGGTACTTGATTTAAACCTTAAATGCAGCTAATGAGAAAAAACCATGTTCTCCACACAGAACTTTGCTGTGCCTGTACACTGAACTACTGAATAGAAGAGGCAGAGGAGCAACTTATTTGGGTCACCGCCCTTTGGGGACACATCCATTCAAGCCCTGCTGTTACCCTTCTGGCAGTCGAGCTGCAGGGCCATGGCAGCAGAGGGTGCAGGAGGCAGAAGTGGGAAAGGGCTAAAACGGGGGCCATTCCCTCTGGAGGTGGGGCATGCTTTGCTATAATTGTTTTGCTTTCGTTTTCTTAGGACATTTAACTTTATATTAGTTATCCATCATTGCCCCATGGTTAAACTTGAAATGACTGTGGAGGAAGGTAGCTTGTAGATCCAGGCTGTTCGTGACTGCTTTGCAAGTGCTGTGGAATGACTTAGCCTCTGGCTGCCAATTCCTAGGAGTGCTTGAAACAACAGATCTCTTCTGTACCTGTTGAATCACAACTTGGGATTAGCACAGCTCTAATTACAACAGAGAAGACATTACTTCTTTGGTAACCTTTGGTGACATTTCTAGAGGCTACAAAGAGAAAGATGTAAAGTTTGAATAACATCTGTCTATCATTTTTGATATATGTAAGTAGCAGGGGGAAGGGCACATGCTGCTGGGGAAACATTTTGGCCAAATAAACCATCATACAGTCTTTCTTGGCATGTATAGAACTCCATTGCCACACTACAAAAATAATAACAGACTCTCCCTCCTCCTCGCTTTTGCATATTTAGTTATTCTGACAAATTTGGATAAATATGATTTATTATTAATAGTAATAATGCATATTTAGATAGCTCTTTTAATCTTCAAAGCACTTTATAAATAATAGTTTGTTAACTAATCCTTGCAACATCCCTGTGAGGTGCAGAACTATTATCCAAGTATTAGAGGTATATAATGGTGCACACTGCACCAATTTCCAGTAACATTTTAACCATGCACTAAGGTCTAATATATGACCTGTATCCCTGTATTTCTGGAATATCACACAGTGACATAAATGTATCTAAAATAAGAATTTTCTTCTATGAAAATAGAGTAGACATATCACTTATGTGTGTATAATTCTCTTCTAATTAATATTCTCAAAAATTATAATTTAGTTGTGCTTGAAGTAATAGTCAGGGAATCCTGCAGTGATGTTGGTGGGGATATTGGGGTGTAAGGCACTAAGTTGATTTTCATGGGTGAATGAAAAAAGTTGGTTGATATCTCAGATATTTTGCAGTCCAAAAATATGATAAGGGACAACAGATGGATACAACAAAGAGACAGAGACATCATGAGGTTACAGTGAGAGGATTACAATTACTATAAGAAGTGGTGGTCATAGCACACCAGCTGTTTAACCATTCTCAGACAATTTTTTAATCATTGCAACAGTAAGAGAATTATTTGAATGAGGATGACAAAATGACCAGGCAGACTTTTTTAATGTCTCTTTTACATGCAGATGTAAAGACATAGGGAAAATACCTTCATAAGAAAAGGGGATGGAAAGCATTTCACCTTTGGTAAAAAGCAGGTGAGAGCTAAGGATTCTGATTTACTATAAGAAATCATGATGGATGAGACAGGGATAAGCCCTCAAGAGATAAACTGAAGTGAATTTGGGTCTGAAGTGAAATACAAGGTAAAGGCATGCAGTGACAGGGAAGTGAGATGACGGGAGTGAACTGCCAAGAGAGAAGATGACAGGTGTGTTTTGATAAAGCTGTTTGGTAGAAGCTGTTGCAGTTCTAGGGCTGTAAGAGCATCTCTTTTTCAAACTCTTCAATGAAAGCCCTGTGTTTCTTGGCTGTTCTACAGGAGGTTGTGAGAACTGTCTTCTAACACTAACTTTCTGTGGCCTCCATGACAGAGATCCAGTTCTGTGCTTTGCAGCTCTGTTAGTCCTGTGCAAGACTGGCTTGCAGCACCCTTGCTTGGTGTTCCGCTAAAACGTTCCCTGTGTTTGCATATGTACCTTAAGACTCAGTTGAAACACAGGAAAAGAGTAAGTGAAGATTTACATAACACACTCATCTCTGATTGATGTGGTCTCCATTCTTCACTGCTTAAGGTAAAGCCCTCTTCTCATCACTCCCGAGGCTACAGATCCTTTACCATATTGCCATTCCCAGCCCTTTCAGACAGCCTGGCATGGTAGTTGCATATATCCCCACTGCATACCAAGATGTAATGGAAACATATACAAACCCATTTTAAAAAGAAACAGCCTTGTTCTGGTAGCACAGAGGTCCATGGAAATGAATCTATCCTTTGAAAAAGGCAGTAACCCTCATTTGTGTATTATTTCCAGTGTAAGCATTTGGGTTTTGATCAAACAATTAATGTACTTGATGGGAGTCTTTCCATTGCCTGCAGTGGGCTTTGGATTGGAACCGTAATCCGGATGTCTCACATGCATATACATCCTTAATTAAAATTTTCTAAATTGCTGTTACATAATGAGGATCCCAAACCTCCCGTGAAGCCTTTCCAGTTAAGCCAGTGAAAAAAAAATGCACTCGGTATCTTGCCATCACAGTTAACATGAAGTAGAGCAATTCTCTGTACTGAGTATTAAGACAGGTGAATTATTGGTTCACTGAGAACACTAAGTGAATGTCCTGACTTTTGCATGCTTGAAGTCTATAAACAAAGCTGCTTTAGTGTAATTTGGCTATGTTACACACACACACACACATTCGTATATAAATATACACACTCTCAGAAAGTTTTGATCAGCTTTAAAACCAGGCTCAGAACGAAAATAATAAATCAACCTTAAATATAGCAACTGCTTCTGCTATAACTATATTTATTCAGTCCGCCAGGCATATTTTAAAAAATATAATAGATTGCTACACCTTTTTACCAAGAAAAGATGCATCCTGTGGCAGCTGTCTATCATTAGGCACAGAATCATTTTACATTGACCTATATGAAAAAACTGAAGCAGACCTCAATCATATCCCCTCAATTGTGCACTGAAAGCAGTCATTCAAGATTTTAACTTGTCTTACTTTTTTTTTTTTTGCAGCAGGAAATACCAGTCTCTGGTCTCACAGAAAGTGCTCTAACTTGGATTCATATGACCTGCTTTCTATTCCTGGCTCTGGCTCTGAGTGACCTTATGAAAGTCATTTCTATCTACTATTGTTTTTAAATGGATAGAAAGAGGTTTCCTAGCAGAACGGGCCAAACATGGGCACTTTTTTCCATTATCCCACCTCGAAAACCTACCCATGAAGAAGCTACACACCTGTACACATACAAATGTCAGTCAAGTGTTTGCCTCTCAAATAAGCTGCTCTGCCTCTCTCCCTCCTGCTCGCTCTCTTTTATTCTTTATAGCATGAGGGAGTCACAGTGGAGTGCCTATATTATGTTCTTTAAATATACATAACTTGAAAAGACTAATTACATATACACATTTCTGCTCCAGGAGGCTGAGGTGACTTCTGAAAGCAAATACAGCATGGACAAAAGTGAGCTTCCCAAAATATTTATGGGCTTACTGTACCACTACACCAATACATGATAAGTGTTTTTGGAAAACTGCCTTTCCCTTTAGCAGTATAACTGTCAGACAACAGTTCATACACAGCAACACAAAGTCATAACTTGGGAGATAACCTTTTATATGTTCCTAACAATATGCTCTGAAATCCTACATTTAAAAGGATTTAGAAACACACAATACCCCAAACCATCAAAGAAGCAGTAAAAGTAACATGCAGAGCCAGACACAAAACCAGAATGAAAAAGATTTTTTATTATTCTCCTCTGTATTACCATAAATGACATGCTATATTTAATTTTACAGTGCCCCTGGACAAATCATCAAATACTTTAATAACTACACAAACATTAATATTTAAATACAAGAGATCCCCTCAGTTACTGAATAGTCATAACTCTGAATTGATAGGGTACTAAATGGAAAAATCTTGTTTAGACAGTTGTAAGAGGGGGGGAGAGTTTAATGAAACGAGTTTGATGGTCTTGTCATCATAAAACTGATAGATATTTGGCACAATTTATGTCTTTGCTAAAAAGAAGTTTGAGGAATGGAACAATTGTGGTGAAGATTAATTTTCCTTTCTTCTGCTGTGAGAGCATAGTCCTTGAGGTCATTAGCAGGAATGTGTGACATAGATTGCACTTTACCCATGCAAGCTCCATGCTGACTCTTGGAAAATGCAGTTGTTAAATAGCTGTGACTTCTATACTTGTGGGATGGGCTGCCCAGCTATCATCACAGCTATCTAGACTCATTTTATGAGAGTGATGAACATAGATGTTAAAAGAGACAGCGTAGAGCGTTCTGGCTGTCAGTGTTTGTTAAACCTGACCGCCTGTTCTACCTGCTGTCCTTAGTGGAATTTTTTTTTACCCAGATTTTGTCTTGTTGCTTCAGCCACTCTTCCAATTAAATGTTCTACCCAATCATGCAAGTTTGACTATTGAAACCACTATAAGAACAGTGAACTGCGGGATATTTTTGATCCATCCAGCACCACAAAAAACCCCCAACAGACAAACAAAACAAACCAAAACCAACCAATCAACCCAAACCAAACCAAATCAGAAAGACTGAAAGACTTCTCAATCAAACTCACTCACATAAAATGCCTGAACCAAAAGTCTGAGACTTGACTAGATTTTTAGGTGTCCAGATCTGGTACTATGTCCATACCTGTGTATTATGTGTCTCTGAGCATACACAACTCTAAGCTAATGATAACATCTGTTCATTCCTGGACAAAGGCTTGGCTTTTATTTATACCAACTCATACTTTCCTGGGGTGTCCCAGCTTTTGCAGCTAAATGAAATGCTTACAGACTAGGAGGTGGGCTGTGTTCACTTACCAGTCCCTCATATTGTTTGGTTTCACGCCTGTTTCCAGAAGAGTCTGTCTCTGTGACACACTGTAAGGTTTTCTTTTCTATTTTCGGGCAGTGGCTCCGATTCTGCACAGAGTTCCTTTTTCTTCTCTGCATTTGAGCTCCACGGATATAATATAGTTCTAGCTGTATTGTGTTTCTTGGACCCTTCTCCACTGGAAAATACCCCTTTGAGGGAAATTCAAGTGAAAATATGGATGGGTTTGCATTCTAGCTTCATGGGAACAGAGACAGAGGAAACAGCACAGAGAAATAAGGCCCCTGAATAACAGGACAGGGCAGGGCCTGTAGGCTGGCAGACCCCAGAAGCAACACCATTAGAGCACTCCTCCAGATGTGGACAGCTAACAAACTTTAATGATGAATGCTGCATCTAGGCTAGTTATATCTTGCTCCGTTTAATAAAGGAAGTATGGAGGAATCTAGAGCTGTCTATAAGTCATCTACCCACTGGCCTGCCAGGCTTTTACAGTAGCAGGAAAGGTGAGCAAAAGGAAAGACAATAGGGCAAAACTAAAAGACTAAGACCAGTGGAAGTTTCAGTGCTAGGAAAAATGGTTGTTGTCACCACATCTTAATGAAAACCAAAACATTATAGAAACTCCAAAGCTACAGACCCAGAATTAAAGAAGGTTAAAACAGCATAAGAAGTTAGCATAAACACTGCTGCTTAGAGGTAAGCAAATCTTTAAATAACTAATTAATTCTGTCTCAACTTTATATGCTAAATTTGTCATTCAGTTCTCGTAACTTCATTTATTTTTTTCTTGTTCCTTGTTATAAGGTAGCCATAAAACAAGAAGTTGGAACTGAGTTCTTGATATTAAGAAAAAGTCTGATTACTGTCTGAGACTAACTGGGCTTGGGCAGCTCCACCTCTGCTGCTGCAGTAGTAATGTGTGCTCCCTTGAGAGGACAGATTTAGTCACTGAGTACAGCCTCTTTTTCAGGAGAAGAAAATGTAAAGAGACAGCAGTTTCTAGCAATAAAATAAAAACCAAATCAACAAAACCCATTTCTCTCCCACTCATTTCTTTCTCCTTCATTTCAGCTTTCCTTGAAATGGACAACTCATGCCCATCAATGAGATTCTGAGCTGTTCATGATTACTTAGTGCTTGAGAGAAAAGCTGATTTTGCATATACATGTTAACCAGAGAAAATACGTTTTCCCCTTTTTACTTGACTCCAAAAATCTACTCAAAACATGCCAAGAAACTAGAAATACATTCTTATTGATTAATCTCATTTGAAGACATTGAAACACTGGTGAGGAATGAAATTCTACAAAATTGTATAACTTTATGATAAAGTTGTGAACGCAATGTACTGGAATGAGTCATTGAATTCCCCAAATGGCGCTGTGATTTCTCCCTTCCCCTATATGTGCATGGGTATGTGCATTGTTGTTTAGACAGGCAGCAATAGCAAGCTACTGTGAAAGCATGTCTTAGTGAAGTCTTTCAATTTATTGTTAACAATTTTTTGAGATGCACATACATTTTCCTCATTTCCAAGCATCCTCTTTGAGTCTTCAAAGATATCTTCAAAGTCCTTCAATCTGAAGGTTAAAGTGGCTCTTGCATATCACTTAACTGTTCTGATTCCTTCCTATTCCTTGACAGAAACACAGATAAGGAACTATTTTGTGAAACCATATTTTAACATGAGAAGTAGTTTCTGGGGCTAGTCCCAAAGTATATTGGAAGCATGAATTAATCCTCTGTGGTCTAGAAATCATAAATGGAAATGCTGGAGAAGTCTTCTGTTCACCAATAACACAGCTCACAACAGAAATACTACCTTCTTTGCTTGAGCCTTCTGTGAAATGAAAAGCACAGATGTTGTCTATGTGCATAACATCAATGATGCCCAAAGCAAGAGACTACAAATATTTTACAGAGTTGTTATCACCAAATATGTACTCAGAAGATACAGAAAGGCAGAAATTCACCTAAGAGCTACATAAGATGGTCATGGAACTCTATTTACCACTCTGTTATCTCTCTGTTGCCATAACCTCTCAGAAAACACAGATTATTGTTCTAGAGAAGATTTCCTTTTTTTCTAGAGCAGGCTGGATTTTGCTAAGGATGTCACTTTACACTGATGATATTTAACTTTGCTGGACACCATCTTGCACAAACTGCATAAGTGGTCTAACAGTTTGCAAAAAAAAAGCCCCTGTTGAGATCAAAGGTAGTTGGCACATGCAGTAGTTGAAATCTTGTCTCTGTAATCATTCTATGATAAAAAAAACCGCCCTCATTGATTTAGTATCTTCTGGGTGGGATTCGGGGGCACACTGTGCATATGTGCTTAGCCAGGATACCTTCTTAACTCAATATGGCTCTTTCCTATGAAAGCTGTTTCCTGTGAAAGTCTGTGATACTGTAGAAGACAGTAACCAAAGCTACCATTTTTGCCTCACAGAAGGAACAAACCTAATGAAGATAACTGGTTGCTGAAGTATCAATAAATCAATCAGTGCACACATTGTTTCACTGTAAGACCAGGATCCAACACCCTATGGGCTAAATGAACATTTTTAGACAAGCCCATGGATGCCTGTGTCACGTTGAACAGCTCCAACACTTGCCATTATTATGATAGTCTCTCTTTAAACTGCTGCAGTCCTTCAATTCTTGTGCTGCTGTTTGTTTCCCTGTCTGGCACAGTCTTGTAGCAACACTTAAGTATTTTACTGAGATGTGGTTTATCTTGAGTTGTTCTCCTTCAGACTGATTTTAGCGTTATCCTCTATTAAGCTAGGTCTATGTTTTCATATTAATAGAGAATGCTGATTCCTTTACTGTGTAAAGGCATTTCAGCATTCCATGCAGGAAGGTGCATGTAAGTAAAATCCCAGAGCTGCATAGCCTGCAATATTGTCTCTAGGAGGAAAGAGAATATATTTATTTAGGAAGATAGAAATAAACTCTGGATTTAAGTGCCAGTTGAACTGACATTGGTGCTGTCCATTTTGTCAGGTAGCTCTCATTCAAATATGACAAGAAGTCAGTCTCTGTCATCACCTTGATCATAAGGAATGCCACCAGGCCCAAAGAGACCTCCATCCCTGTGCTCCAGGTAATACAACCGTATCCAATGGTTTTCATTCTTGATGATTTCTTTCTTATGTCTCTTGCTGGAACAGGCTGAAAATTAATGTGTTTCACTGGTGGATGTGATTACCCTGATCTGTCTGAAGCACATGATGACTTTCATCTGTTTTAATAGCTGCTGTAAACATGCAGGCAAAGTAATGGTGTACGATGAACATGGAAAATAATCAAATCATCTGGTTTTGATGAAAGTGTGTAAAACTCTAAAGCACACTTAAACATGAATCAAAAGCTTATTGAAAATATAAAGCAGCTTGTCCTTAGCAAATTTACGATTTACATCAGATTTAAATGCACCATAACACACTTGGGTCAGCTTAAGAGAGAGTTGACTTTGAATATCTGGAATAATATGTAAGGTGTACAAAAATGTGCATTTGCAGCAATAATGATGCCTCAGAACTTTGAGCTCCTGGTGGCATGAGAAGGATCCCAGGGGCTTAAAGAGCAGCAGACTGATGGCCCATTTTACAAGACAGGTAACATGGATGCCTCTGAAAATCTCACTGGAGAATGCTGATATTTATTGCATGGGGCAAATCCTGCTCGAGCCAGATACCTCCTAAGGCTACTGAGAAACTACATTCCCTGCTATGTTTGTTTGTAGAGGACTTTAGCATTTAGAGCAAGACTAGTCTGTAAATATCCCTGGAATGGAACTTTGTCCTGCACCCTGAACCAATTATAAAGGAGATTATTATATGGACATGAGTATGAAAATTGCCATGCTAACTCAGATATCTCTGCTCCAATGACCTACCTCAGATGGTGGCCGTTACCAGATAGCTCAAAGGAAGGTGTCAAAGCTGAAGAACAACACAGTTAAGGCTGGCTTAAAACAAGAAGGGAGGTTTAACTCACTTTGTAAAGCTATTATTATCTCTGTGATAATTCTGGATAGCTTCGTTTCAATGCTATACTTGATAAATTCTTGGCATCAGGGGCTTCCAGAAGCGAAAGGCTTCCACTAGATAATTACTGGTTACATGACACTATTCCCTCATTAGCTTTGAATTTCGCACCTTTGAACTTGCTGCATGTTCATTTTGTTCTTGCGTCACGATATGGGGAGAACAGAAATTCCTGACCTACTTTTCCTATTCTATTCATCATTTTGTATCATATTATCTTCTCCCCTCTTATTTGTCTAATTACTTAATTAAGTAATCCATCTACTCCATCTACTCAGTTTCTCATCAGCTACTTTACTTAAAACCACAGCACTTATTTTTCTGGAGACTAAATTGTATGCTACAGACAAGAACAGGAGAAACTGAGGTGCCCACAGCTCTTTGTAGGGGCAGGGAATTGATTCTAAGACACAATTTTTTGTCATGTGTACTCTTCTAAGAATAGTATGTTGAGTGAAAGTCCTTTTTGGTCCCAGGTCTAGAAGATGTCTAGGTCCTGTTCTGAGCTGCTACTTCTTCACAAAAGCACAAAGTCCTCAATTACATCCTGACATACTACAGACCAGGAAGGGAAGAATTCTATGCATTCTTGTATGACTGCATACAGAAGCACCAGAGGCAACCAAGTCTTGGCAAAATAATGAAGAGACATTGACTGTTTAATACAAAATAAGATCTCTCAAAATGCCTTTTCCATTTTTTTTTTACTAAAACAAAGAAAAAAGTACATTTGGAAGAAAAGTTTTCATTATAAGCCAAAATGTCTTTCCTGTGTCCAAAACACTTATCTAACAGGAATGAAGTAATGATACTAAACTTTAGTCTGTTCAAGATAAGAATCACAAATGGTATGGCTAGAACACTGGTTTTCAGATGGTCCATTCAGTAGAACTTGGCTGCTCACCAGTTATGTGGTGTTGAAGCAGAAATGCTGTGCAGTGAAGATTCACAACAGTGCAAGAGAGAACAGAATTAGGCCCTCATGAAATCTTAGTGCATTAGCTCACATACATACCCCAGTGAGACTGGGAAAAGCCTAGTTCAAAAACTGTCTAGCAGTGAGAGGATATGGCTCAGTTCTGTTGTGATCTAATAAAAGATGAACCAAGCTGCTTAGAAATTTCATAGAATTTGTACCTCAGTTGTTATAGACAGGTATGTAGATAGTATACCTAAGCTGAAAAGAGAGAGGGGAAGAGAAAGGTCTGGAATTAATTGAATGTCTTCTCTTGGAATAGCCTTATAAAACTCTTGCCTGATTATAGTCCCTACAAAAAGGAAAACATAGCCTGCCTACTAAAACACTAAACATATAGTTACACCAAAGATGTTTTAAAGATGGCACCTTTTAAGTGAAAGAATTCCATGAACTTTTGGCTTAGTGGGCTGACAGCCTTTTCTAAATGGCAAATGCTTGAAGGTTCAGTTTTAGGACAGGTTGTTAGTTGTCCAAATTGATTGAGTGCTCCCAGAGATTGATTGAGTGCGTAGTTAAGGGCTTGCTGCTCAGACAGGGTACACAGAAACACTCAAAAGACCCTGCATGCTCTGCCAGATCCTTCTGATTTATTTATATGAATAAGCCACCAGGCCCAGACTATGTTCTTTAGACACTACTCATTTGTAGGTGGTTCTGCACATTACTCTTTTCTTACAATTACCAAACAAATTAATATTAGCATAGATATGCAAGACTGTTGTTTTTCTTAAAAGCCAAGCATTCAGTGTTGAGAGGGCTTTGGGATGTAACCATCAGAAACTCGGGTCCAGTCCTGAAAGCTGTTAAGGAAGGGGCAGTCATGAGTCTGGATGATATTGCTGACTGTGAAATACAATACTGACTGTGTGAATACAATAAGATTGAATATTGTGTTTAAGCTGGTGGACATGGTGGGGACGGATTGCACTATAGCTTTGGCTTGTAATGACCACATTATAAAGGGTGGAATGCAGATGAGTTGGGCTTGAGCCAGTAGCTGCTCCAGGAACTGCCTACTGATGTGCAGAAAGGATGGAGCATGTTTGACAATCAGTTTTTAGTGCTTTGAAGTTAACCATTACTTGTAGTCACACTGCATATGTTTTTGTCAGCAGTGGACAGGTAATGAGATACAAGTGTGTCGGGTTTCTCTGTCTGCCATATGCATTATCTTCCCTTTGGTGTGAGGGGGAGTGAACCAAAAGTAGTCATGAGATGAACTGATTTCCTTTATAGACTTGAACTCAGCTTCCTAAATTAATCGAATATCCATGTTGCTTTGCCTTCCCTGTTACTTTATCTTAATTTGGCTAACTCTGGCTTGCTTATGAAGATATGAACAAAGCCTCTTATAAATTGTCTATGACATGCACCACTACCCTATTTATTTTTTACACCCCAATTTGGTTGCTTACCATCTATGAATAGGGCCCTGGATATTTGATCCTGGCTACTATTATTTTTCCCGTGACAAAAAGAGACCAACCACATCCGACTTCCCAAGTACCAGTACAAACTGGCAGTCAATTGACTAGATATAGGAAAGCTTTTTTTGCAGGCAAATTCTGAGTTAGCTCACAATTTCTTTATTTATTTTTGTAATTGGCAGTAGCAGATATTGACTGTTAGCCACACTGGCTCCTAGCTGGCCTTGAGAAGACCTGGCCTCCAGAGCCATTTCCCTCTTTGAAAGGATGGATGTAGTCCTACCTGAGAGAACTCTGTGACTCCTGAGTAGAAATGATCACTTTTTTTCCTGTGCTGTATAAGGATGGTACTTGATCAAGTCAGTTTTGGAGAGCTCTGAGTCAGCAAATCCTCAGCAGCTGAGTGTTCTGTAGCGAGACCAGGAACCAAAAGTTAAACATAGCATGCAAGAAGACGCATATCTCAGGAGATGAGCAGTCATTCCTTCCCCAAAAGTGGCACAGTATCCAAGGAGGGTAACCTAGGAGGGATTTTGTCATGCCTCCACATACACTGAGCAAGGCGTAGGTATGAAATATTGCGGTGAGAAATGTCACCTCTGGATGAGCATAACAGTGGCAAGGAGGTATTCACAGAGAAATGGTTGGAGTGGAGACTGCTCTTGAAGAAGGACTGACCCAGCACCATGTGTCCAGCTCTCCATTCTCTGTGATGCTGCTCACAGGAGTAACTGGAAGAGGCTACTTTAAACCAGCCAGTAAATGCTAGACAATGTGCTTTCTGTTCCAGGATAGCCAGACATCCGCTATTTTCTGGGTAGCTCCATTGCCACAGGTCACTTCCCAATTGTTAGTGTTCTCCAGCTGCTCTCATTTCACAGGCTCTTCTATGAAATTGCTCCAATAAGGCACTAGAACTGCAGATGCCCTTGGCATTCAGAAGAGGCATCTGCAACATTTGATTTTCTTTTGCTTCCTTCTGCTTCCTTGCCCTGTTATCCCTGAATTCTGCTTCTGCCTGTTTCTTGGTCCTGTTCCTGTACCAAGTGCTTTGGCCAAAATGCTCCGATTGTCACTGAAAACCCTCTGCTTATATGCTGAACATCTCTGCATGAGCAGACCTCATTATCATGTGGCAAGAGGTCATTTACATATGCAAATCAGGTTAATGAGAACAGAACTGTAAAAGGCTTCATTCCAGAGGCATTTGCATATCTAGCTTTAGAAATATTTGAGTGCTCTGCCCCTAGCTGTGCAACCAGGACACAGAAGCCCTGGCAGTATGTCTTCAGTGGTGATTATATCCTCAGACAGCTGCCATCCTGGTTTGCAACAGCCACTATCCGAGGTACTGCCTCGTCTGAACACAGAGGGTAGTTGTGTAATGTGCGCTTCTGCACCAGACTACTAAGAAGCAGTTAAGCCTTGGCCCTTATTGGGACAACATGTGGGCTTCTGACAGGTAGATATATGCATTTTAGCATGAAGAATACAATTTCCTATGGTGCTGTCACTAATGCACGCCTGGTGTATGATGAATGAGGAAAACAATGCAGGTACCAGGCACGGCTCTCTAAGAAGAATATATTGTGTGTAACACAGCACCACACAAAATACTCACTGTGTTTATTCTCTAACTAACTGGGCCTCCAGCTCCCAGAGTACAAGAAGGGATATCTTTTGGATGTTTGTGAATTACTCATGAGAGAACCCAAATTCCCTTCTCTGCCACAGACAGAATAGGCAGTCCAGGGGTCCCTCTCTTAGACGGGTTCCAGGCAAGCATATAAGATGCCTCTGAGTGTGTAATTGTGAAGCAAATTTGCACAAAGAGTTCCTTAGAGTTCCATCTTTTGCTGATCCTCTTTTTTTCAGCCTTTTTTTTTCAGGAAGGAATATGAATGTTGTTTTCACTGTAAAGCTTTCTCTTTGCCAAGGACTTACATGCCTGATTCCAGAGAGAAAAGGTAATTACATCATAATTTCTGAGAAAAGCTACTGATTTGCCCTTTGCTTCTGCCCTGTCCTTCTGATTAAGCTAATCATGTTTCTGGCACATCTCAATGACTAATATCAGAAAAGCCACTCCTTCTTAAAGGAGGTAGTTCTCTACCTTGACACACTACCACAACCTACACAGCTGCCAGGCAAATGCCAGGTGGGCAGCCTCAGAGAGTCTGACACAACCCTTACCAGCTGGTAACAGAGGGAGGCTCCTATAAGTTCCCCAGAGCAGGTTATGGATGTCCCTGTGCCCTCTATCAGTAAAGAGAGCTCTGCACATCTCGCAGTCAGACAAACACACAGCAATTCAGTGTACTTGGTGCATGGTTTTGGTGATGGCCCTGTACGTATCAGGCTGGAATGAGCTAGGATCTTTGCCAACCTCCAAAACACAGGATCTAAAATGAACTGCACCATTTATGTCCTCATTTTATCTCTACCTCCACTTACTCTTAGTAACATGCAGATCATAGAGAATAATTTACCATAATTCAAATAATAGTGTCCAACAGTTCAACAGTATATCCAGTTCCATATGGTACTGTCCATGATTTTTCTCTCATTTGGCCTTACGCTTCTAACTCTAATGCCTCAGTGTGGGTCAAACTCCATTACAGTAACTCCTTTGAGTGATTCCTGTATTGCAATACTTGCCTGTAGCTATTGTCAGCAGCTCTAACATGACAGACAAGATGAATTATCCGTGTCTATAGGAGCAACAATAGCTCCTACACTTTTATGGAGGAGGAACCTGGGACCAAGCTGGTTTGTCCTCTCAGCTGATGGCTATCACAGATGATTCTTTCTGTCCACACAAAATACACAGACGTTTTGGCATTTGCCTACTTTGTGACCCATCAGTGGATGAACACCATCATCTAATAAACCAGCTGGTTTTTTTCCTGGACTTGGTCTGCAGACTGAAGATGAGATTCTCACCCTTGTAATAATGAAGGACAAATTTACCAGTGTGCCTGAAAGCCTGGATACCCCTTAAGGCGTGTGCACTCACATGCCAGAGGTACAGCCGTGCTGCTGAGCAACCTATCTTACTGACAGCACAGTGGGTTGTGGTCATGACTTCATCACTGACGGCTCACAGCTATGAGAATTCCCTCTTGTTTAAGAGCACTCAGGACTGAGCAGTCAGCGTCCCTGCTGTGACCCTAGATTGTCACCTTTGGAAGCTGATCTCTCAGAAAAGCATTCCATCGTTTCAGAGCAGAACTGTTCTCTGTTCAACAAACTCTGACACACGGGTTTGCTAAGAGAGGAGAAAAACAAAATACAAATTGCTAAAATAAATGCCTGTGGTACTAATGAAAGTTGATGTCTTTTTTTCATGTTTGAATTCTTCTTTTCAACTACGGAAATTCAAATTTAAGTAGCTCAAACTTACTGTCTTTGTTGTTTCTGGAGGTGTGTCTTTGTTTCTCTGAATATCCCCTTTCCATTACCCTCACGTTTAAAGCTTCTCACACAGAATACAATTTGCCTCCTTGTGTACCGTGAGATCAGAAGCCAGAGATTCTGTTTAGTAAACTACGGCTTAGGAGGTTTTTTGTTTTACATAAGCAATAGCCTAAAAGCAGCCAAACCAGAAGGGCAAAGAAAAGGTAATCATTTCAAGGAAAAGGGAGCAGCCCTCTCATTATAATTCATTTGCTGGAAATATATATACAGATTTTTTTAAAGTATTAATAATAAACAGTATTTCACTCAGCCACTTTTCAGGTTGATATGTCTTCCATATTTTGCTTAAAATCCAGCCGTCCCCATCTTAAGAGCATTGAACTGATTTTATTGCCAATTCTGAAAAGTGTTAACAGGAGTAAATCACCCCTCAAATTACTGCTGTTGTTCCCTTGCCCTGAGCCAAATTCACTGCTAAGCACCTCTGACCACACAGCCCATATAAATGTTCATAATAGAGGAAGCGCCTCACATCTGCTTATTCTCACAGAATTAGAAAAAAATCTTACAAAAGCTTATGTCACTGTAGTTTTTGATACATATACACATATATATGTGGTTATAGCTCACTTCTTCATACCACATGCTCAATATTCAGCAGAAAAATTAAAGTCAGATACGCCGATGCCAAAAAAAAGTGCCTAACATCAAGTAAAAAAAAAAAGAAAAGAGGGAAACTAAAGCCATTTGGCGGTGTCAATTTTCATTGTGCACTACATTGTGGGAGAGCTTTTGAACTCTGGTATGGAGAAGCTTTATTAGAAACCAATTCTCCTCAGACCTCTGGAGGCCTAGTCCTATACAACAGCAAGCCAGGTGCCAAAAAGAAGGAGGGAAACTCATATAGAAGTGTGTTTCTACAGTGTGAGCCAAACACAGAGAACTGCTGCAAGCAGAATTGCTACCAAGGAGTCTAAAATATTCCTGCAAGAAGTGAAAGATGTTTCTCATTTTTTCCCCATCTCCTATACTCATTTCCTCTATTTTTCACTTGTAGCATCACCCTTGTTTTTGACACTCCTGTGATATACTGTTCTTTTTTTTCCTTCACCTTTTGCTCTTCTGATGTCCCCTATTTCTCCTTCCTAATTCTCGTTTCATAGTCTTTCTCTGTGTCATGCTTCCTCTTCTCCTTATTTACCTCCTTTCCTTGCTTCCTCTGACTTAGACTGGCATAAGTTCATGTAAAAGCTTAAGAATATACCTATGAACTTCAGACCAAAAAGTGAAGCAGCAAATTACTTTTCATTATATTAGCTGGAATTAGTAAGCACTGTTACAGAATTCCAGCTCAACAGAAGTGCCATCACTTAGGTATCTGGAGAGTCGGGAGTTTAATTTCATTTTCAGCACTGTGCTTTGCTCAGTCTTTGCTGATAGACTGACAAAGCGACCTGGTTGAAAATGAAATGATTTCAACAACTGTGAAATACTGCATGACATAACGGCCAACATAAACCCATCATTCTCTCTGTTTACATTGGTACTGATTCTTAACAGCATGCTGTTAACTCAGCATAAAGCTCTGCTGCTCTAAAACAATTCAGGTACAAGGACAACTCTTTTACAGCTGATCATGCTCTGTCCCTATGAAGAATTATTATATCAATCTAAACTGGCATGTAAGTTAATGCTCACCCCTCAGCAACTTAAATTTACATTGCGACCCACAGACTTGTCATCTCCCACCACTGAGAATCATAACCCCATGATCACTACAGCACATCTACACTATCTCAAGAATCAATGGCTGCTACAGCGTTATATGTATTATCAAATTCAGTTGTTTGTCAATTAACCCAGTACGACATCTGCATGAAGGATTTAAATAAGGAGCATCATATTATGCTGTGTGGTTGATAAAGTGAAAATGCAAGCACTGACAAGGCTTACCATTTGGCCTGATACCACAGCATCCATCTCTCTGAATGGAACTTATTTATGCTCTCACTGAATTATGGCTTGTATCCAAATATTGGCAAGGATGCAATGTACAAAAAGTGTAACATCTACAGTATGCTGTGGTTGGCTACAGCTCTTGGGGATCTCTTAAAAGGGTAATTTCTCCTTCAGGAGCATGGCTGTCAGTCCAGGACTTAGGGGTGGATCCTTCTCATCTCAGGCAAAAAGGTGCTACCAAAAAATTACAACAGGAGCAGATGTGTTCTTCAGCACATATATATACAGTGGAAAGAACACCTTTCACAGTGCTGGCTAAACAGAAGCTCTACTAATTAGAAAGAATCCGAACTTTTATAAAGTAAAATGAGCTTTTTTCTCCATCAGAAAAAGCAAATGAGCTGATGAGAATAATGAAATGCATCATGTTGACAGATGAGTTGAATCTGGACACTAAGAGAATTAAGCTCCTTTATAATTTAAAATAACAAAACTGCCCCTAGTATGATGAGATGTCCCACATACAATCAGTATGAGCACACAGAACAACTGTCCTCCCAGTTAACAGCAACCACACTGGTTTCTCCAGCTGGAAAATCATCTCCTGCTCTTGAGCAAACTGGTTATCTGCAAGTTGCAAGTGAGAGAAAAAAATCTCTCCCATTGAAGGGCTGCAAAACAAGTGAGATAAAGTAAGTTTAAAGGGTTTCTGCTATGTTTAGCTCAAACTTTAGACTCTATGTCAAATAACTTTTTACCAGCTTAACTGTGGCAGAATGTTTCCATTAAGAAATACTCCACTAGGAACAACTTCGTTTAAGACAGGTAAACCTCAGTAGTACCTGGGGAGCAAACCCGTGGCACTGTGCTGCTGCACAGGCTGGGTATAATGTATATCAGAGGAAAGAGAGGCTGTCAGGTGTCATTCCATTGCTCAACTCAAAAGAAACCCAGAAAAAAACACATGGGTCAAGACCTAAAATTTGGGAACTGAGTAGCTACACAGGCATTGTAAAGAACACACTACCACTGAACTCAGTGTTGTTTCAGGCTGCAGATTGACTGCAGACATCGGTGCCCACATCCACTGCCACTGAAGGCAGCAGGAGCTCTTCCACTGATTTTAATGCCATAGGCTGTAAGATTCCATAAAAAGTTTTCCTTCTACATCACTCTCTCCCACAAAACAATTTTTGGCTTGTGATGTTTTAGTCCCACTCTTCTACGTGCACTATTTCAAACTCTTGATGGTTCACATATGAAGACATGACATAATAAGCCCTATTAAAGCACAAAAAGGCAACTTTCAAGACCTGAGCAGTCTCAAAATTTGGGAGCTCCCTAGATTTAAGAATTTGGCTTGGTACTGTGGGTCAGAAAAATAAAATGTTTGCCTCTGAACGCCCTAGGTCCACAGGTGTTCAAGAGTGAGGCCTCATAAAAATCACGTATCTTCAGGAAACAGGGAGCATAAAGACCGAAGAACTTTAACGCGTGAGAACAAAACTGAGATTTTGGCTTTATAAAAGTGTGGCTGATTTAGTAGGACAGGGCCTTTCTGAAACAGAAGCTAAAATGAACCCTCTTTGCCTCTGCATTTTGCTCAATTCTTAAGTTTCCAGCATTCTCTGTAGTCCTCCACTCTTGTTTAAAGCTCAGATGATTTCGTACATGCTAAGGATGTATTTTATCGAATATTGACTTACATGTTTTGCAACATGCTTTGTGCTGGGGTAGATGGAACCTCTGATAAACGAGGCTGCCATGGAAAACTGGAAGACTCACAAGGACTGTAGGCTGTATCTTTGAAAAGTGTTGCCATGGTTGCAATGGAGCAAACCTACCCCTTCCTCTAGTTCTGCCACAGAATTTGGAGCCCATGATGAGGGGGATGTTGCAACCAGCCAAACAAGGGGGCACAGGGAAGTGGGGAACAGGACTAGAGAGAGATTTGGGAGGTCAGTGCATGGGTGCCCCAAACTATGATGTTAGCAATGCAGCCCTTGGAGAAAGGATTCCCTCTCCTCTCAAACCACGTGGCAAATATCTTCTAAAAGGTGAAGAGTACTTGTAGAAATCTGTGTGTAGGTGGGGATTGTTATCCTGACCATGACAAATTCAGGAATCAAACCTGTTTAGAGACAGATGAATGTTATGGCAAAAAGTAGGAAAGGAAAATTTTCTCAATAGGTATGGAACAATATAAGAGGCTCTCTGTTGATGATGAACTAAGATAACGCAAAGTAAACCTCTGTACACAATCATCTCATCCACTTGGTAGATGATGTATGAAGATGTCTGAGCAAAAAAATGGCTGAAAAACTCCTGAAGATCTCTCCCATGGAAAACTGAGAAGCTACAGCATGGTTCAAACAGCTAGAGAAAATGGCCTCTGTCCTAGTAAAACAAAGCCTTCAAGTGAGATACTAACCTCTAAAAGTCATAAATTACTTATTTTTACAAAAATCATCCAGACAGAAACATATACTTAGCTACCAAAACTACACTTCTTTGAAGCAACACAAGAATAAATACACACCTTGATTTTGCAAAGAAGACCACCATTGACTCCATGTAAGAGTAAATAGTATAAGGAGTAAGTAATAATGCTTGTTTGTCTCACCATAAAATATATTGGAGAGATCTGAGCAGAGAAACAAGTCCTTGTGAAAGCTGCATGAGTCTTTTTATCCCTGTCTCATATTAAGTATTACTAGGCTATAAAGAATCAGGGACACAAGTATCGGGAGAGCTAAAATAAAAGAATACCAATGATGGTCATAATAATACATTTATATTTCTTTTCCTTTCGGTTCCAGAGCTGCTCCAGCACACAACGTAAGTTTCTGCTGCAAATAAGAGGACCAGAAACAGAGTTTTCTCCTTTTAGATGAAAGCCAAAATTCTTATTTGACTTGTGGAACTGGAGCCTTACAGAATTTCTAGCAGAGAACATCAGTATCACAGAACAATCATGAGAGCTGACAACACTGTATTACGAAAAGTACATTTAGAAAATGAGTAAAAATTGCACACCAGCATAAATCACGGCTACACCTTGTTCAAAAAGACCCCCACGCTCAATGTCAAAACTGGGCAGCACTCCAAGTAAGATGTGTACTTGTAAATTAGCAGATGAAATTTAATATATGAGGGAAGAAACATTGCACAGGGGAGAAGATGGCTCAGGGAGGGGTAGCATTCACACACACAAAAAAAATCTCCCATTTAATTGAAATCCCCAGAGAAGTAAGAGCAAGTGATTCCTATCCATGGACAGCTTTTGGCTGGCTCACCTGAAATGTTGGCAGAACATACACCAGTCTCAGCTCTGCTGAACCGACAGGCTGCCTTGTGCAGGATCCCAGCCTGAGCAAGCTCAGGCGAGTTTCGTGGCATTTAGGGGAACACTTGTGTGCATTTTCAGAAATGTTCTCAAGGCTTCAAAAGGCAGGTGTTGCCTCAGCCCCCGCGCCTCAGTGAGTCTGTGGGGTGTCAGAACTGGGGGCCATGGGGTGCCCATGGGCTCTCGGGACTCAGCACCCTCAGGCAGCACAGCCCCTGCCCAGGGTCAGCCTGTTTGTCTGGAGAAAAGACACTGAGAGGGACCTCTTTAATGTGTGTAAGAATCTATAGGTGTGGTGCCAAGAATAAGGCACCTAGTGGTGCCAACCGCTAGGACATGAGGCAATGAGCAGAAACTGATGCACAGAAGTTCCACCTGAGCATGAGGAAGAACTTCTTTTCTGTGTGGGTGACGGAGTACTGGAGCAGACTGCCCAGAGAGGTTGTGGAATCTCCCTTGCTGAAGATACTCAAGAACATCTGGACACAACCCTGTGCCATGTGCTCCAGGATGACGCTGTCAGAGCAGGGAGATTGGACCAGATGACCCACTGAGGTGCCTTCAAACCTGGCCCATCCTGTGATCCTTTATGCTGCACAAAAATGTATTTCTGCTCCTTTTTACACCTTCTTGGCAATTTGTTCCCAAAGCATTTCCAATGTAGAGATGTTGAGGACAGGTGAGGGCGCGGCCAAGGCCCGCGGGGGAGGGCTCGGCGGGAGAAGCCCCAGCCCCGCCCCAGCCGTGACGGTCCGAAGTGGCACCCGGCGGTGGGGGGCTCTGTGCCGGCCTTAAACCCACGGAGGAGCGATCCCCGCGGACACCCACGCCTTCTCCTGCCGCCACGGAGGCTGCTGGCGCTGCCGCCCCCGCGATCCATGCCGGGTTTCGCGGGCGGCCGGAGCGGCGCTGCCCGGCAGAGAGAGCAGCGCGGCCGGGGCGCGGCGGGGCCGGGGCCGGGGCCGGGGCGGGCGGC